>JAABKJ010000755.1:5813820-5826390 GCA_011634705.1 Andricus grossulariae
CAGATCATAGGGCTTAGAAAGAATCTAGATGTTAATTTTCCTCCTGGTCCGAAAGTCGCTATCAGCCCTCAGGGCGAGCCTGTTTTCTGCGATTGATCTTAATGCTGCTTCCTTTTCTCAATCTGCGACTTGTTTATGCAGCGGTTGAAGGCATTTAGGTACCTAACAGCTTTCGGCAGCGTTGCTACGGTTCAGCTTGGGGATTTTTCTTGGCAACATCCCTGAACAGTTATCCGTGACTGCTTTATTATTATCGTAACTGTAATCAGAAGAAACTCTTGGTATATTTATTACAGGCTTCTTCATAGGTTTACTAGAAATTTTCAGACACTTTTGCAGTACTGCAAAACTCTGTAAATGCCTAAAATTTTTGATAATTTTTTCATTCACCGACAGCAAACGTCACACTCAAGTGGAACTGCCTACTTTACGCTGTTGTACACAATATACTATTTTGTGAGCGTTTTTGATCGTAGATTGCACAAATATTTCAAATATTTTATCTTGAATAACTATCTGATTTTGAGGGCTTCGTTTTATGTTTTTGACTCAGAATGCCTTTAAATTTGAATGAGCTGTGTATATCAATAATAAATTTTTAATATTTAGAACTTGGACGCCAATTTTTTAATTTTATTTTATTTTGCGTACAGTAATAATGGTTTCACTTATGTACTACTCCCTTAATAAACTTATCGTAATTTCTAGTGGACTTATATAAACAATTTTTTCGTTTGCAGATTCAATACCAGAAACGTTATATGGATTCTACAATAATATTTAGGTAGAAAATAAAACGGAACTTTATGTTATTTGTTTCTGAAAAGAAATGCGTGGGCTATCGACCAAGAATTAAGGCCTGGATAACCATAGCAAAATGACCTTTCATTATTATTTTATATTATAAGAAGTTGCATATAACATTTTAAGACTATGCGACGTCAGATCACAAAGAGTGTTACATTTTAGTTTCAGATTTTTCTTATAATCGAATTAATCGTGTCGGGGGTTGTGGTTTAAACACTGCACTTTAAAATGAAAGCTGGTTCTGCGTGAGGGGCCTACTGGAGATTCTGCGATTTCTTTTCCGGTCAACAATGTAATCTTGCCGCTTACTATGTTTATTTTTGCCCGTGCCTTGTATTGAGTGCGACATTTATATGTATATATTCCAGCAAAAAAGTGATTATCCTCCAATATTGCAAAGACGTCACCATCGAATGATGATAATACAATCTTTTCTTGGGTTGGCATGGCCCCATAAACATGCCGTCCTACGAGTATTTTAAGTGGTGCATCTCGAGGAAAAGTGTACCTACGAAGCACGAATACTCGGGCTGAATTCACATGGGGAGTAATTCGAATAAATTCAAGTTCGCTAAAGGGATACCCAAGTACGTCAGAAAAAAGATGCCCGGATAGTGAAGTTTTATGGCTGGCAGGAGGAGACCTGGACCGGATACGTATAGGAGACTCGACAGGAGAAATATGTCTGGCAGGAGAATTTTTTTTGTCAGAAGGTGAAGTAGATGAGCTGTCACGAGGAGCACCAGGAATAGGGGCGCCATTAGGAAGACAGTCGAACGGTGAACTTAACTCTGGGAAAAGAAAGAAAGTGGACAAGTTTAGAAATGCAGGCTGTCGCCTTATAACTAAAAAACCTGAATTCAAAACGTATGTATTTATAGTTTATATCTGCGAGCTTTGGTACGCATATCAATCATATAATGAACGAAATAAGAAATCTTGAATGTCGTGGAAGTAAGAAATTTGGTATACTGATGCCGAATTATTATCGACTTGTAAAAAATTATGTATTCCAAGGTACTAACCTTTGAATACAGAACTTCTTCCAAACAAGTACGCCACTTTTTTTGCATTCTCATACATTTTTATTATTGAAAGCCAAGTTATTGCGAGAACGTCTGTCTGTCTGTTGCAGATTCTTAAGCATGATTTGAACTAAGACGGGTGAATTCCCGCTTCGATTTTAACTCAATGTTCTTTTTGGTTCTCAAATCCGCACAAATTCCGAATAATTGTTTTCTGAATTCCGTTTTTTATAACGCACACGTACTGCAATTCCTCGAAATAAATTAAGGTTAAATTCATTCTTATTTCGAACAGAATTAACTATATCTTCAAAAACAATAGCAATTAGAATAGAATGGGGATCACGTCAGACAAATAGTTATTTGCCAGAAGCTTAAGAACGTTTTCATACCTATAGATATGTTATAGTATTATATTTACCAATATAATTGAGAATGACCATCAAGGTGAAGACAAGAATACAAACGATTTTCATTTTTTGCAATTGGAAGAAAAAACAGATTGATATGTTAAATAATAATATAGTGCACAGATCACCTAATGAATACTTTTGTCTTTTATCAGAGTATACATACTGTATCCGAATCGTTATCTCACATTTTATAACTTTTAAACTTGTCCTTCTAAGATAATTATATTCATATTTTATGAGTCTACTTTGTACGTGTATAATGCGTATTGCATTTATCAAAATGAATTCTTCCCACAAATTTTTGGAACCCCGATTAGGTCTCCTTTTCTACTTGTTCAAATAAAGACAAAATAAATGAAGTACTTTCTAAAATCAATGCGTACCACTCAATCATTTAAATCACAATTGAAACCGAAAGTAATGACAAAATTTATTGCTTATCAAGCTTATAAATAAGGAGCACCAATACGATTAGCAATAACTGGCATAGGAAATATTGCTTTTATTGATGAAATCTCTGTAGTTAATAGTTTGATAGACAGAGTTGTAATATTATCCTATATAAGTTTCAAAAATCAAAATTTAAAAATAGTTGAAGTTGCTCTCAAATCAAATGATTATTCGGCTCGTCTTTTTGAAAAATAAATTGACAAAAGATTGAACTACATAACAAATTAAGGTACGAATGCATTCCATCTACAAATAAACAACGTCTCAAATTTTCTACCTAATAACATTTTACCTTCGGCTCTACCTTCTGTTAATGAATTTGCTAGATTTGATAAAAATAGAATCAGAGTTCAACTTACTCGTCTATTCAAGCACTACTTCAAAGATAGGTTAAGAGAACACAGAAATGATGTCAAGTACAAATCTAGATGCACAGCTTTATTACGACATTTGCATACTCTTGGCAACTACTTTGACTTGACAATACCTAAGATCATGTTAAGAAGGCGATACTATAAAAAACGCGCATTCAAAGAAATGTTTCAAATTGTCAAACACTGTAACGGGACGATTAGACACTAACTTTTTGAGCGCTATACACAATAGTCTTATTATCTTGAAAAACTTAAAGAAAACATTGTAGTAATTCAAAATTTTTCCGCGCTCATTTTACTTACATGTACACGAAAGGGCTATATTCATTTTTGGCTTCACTCTTTGACCGGTACACTAGCAATATGAAGTGCTGCCTGAAATTGGTGAAGATATTTAATAAAGTACATATATTAATACAGAATATTTGTAACAAAACAAAATTATTTTGTGGTAATATTTTTCAAAAAATAATAAAAATCTCTTTCGAATCTCTGATGAGAAAATTATTTCCTAATTGGTATTAACCAGGCATCTGGTACGGATCCAGGAGTGAGTTAAAATAGGGCTTGGTACCTGCCACACGTTCGAAACAGGTCATTTATAAGTGTCTGATTTTTGTTAACAAAATGATAAGATATTTCTGTGTTTCAAGGCGTCAAGCTGATATTTGCAGGGTCCAAGTTTTTGATGTCGCTGAATCCAAATCTAAAGTTGGATTTCCAAAATTCAAAATGGCAGATCCAATATAGCGACATAAAATAGTAAACATGCTTAGATCTGGATAAAATTGGTTATACTTAGATTGTTGGGGTCGCTGAATTGAAATCTGATATTTCATTTACAAAACTCACCATTTTTATTTAAAAAAAATATTTTTTACAAATTTTTGTTTATATAAAAAAGATACTCTATAAATTTTATGCGGGATAAACCTGTTTGTTGATTTTTCTCGAAAATGATGCAAGATATCATAAATGAGTAGCAGAACTTTTTGTAGAACTTTGCTGAATGTGCGAACTATATTTTTAACATTTTTTCTTATCTGTTGAAAAAATTGAAATACGCACGACTTAAAAAAAAAAAATTTCTCGCAATCGCAAACATAAGTATCGCCTAATTTCCCCCAAAAACAACATTTTTTGTCCTTGAGTGATTCTGCGACTTCATTTGTAGAACCTTCCTGATTCGAAATGGATTCGTTCTAACGAAAATTGAAATGTTTTGGTAAGAAAAAAACTTTTTGGTTCAAAATGCAACTATTTGGTTAAAAATTTATATATTTTATTGAGAGTTATTCTTTTTCAGTCAAAAATTAATTTTCTTGGTTGCAAATTCATCTTTTCGTTAAAAAATGTAATTATTTGATTGAAAATTTAACTGTCTCATAGAAAGCTCGTTCTTTTAGCTTGAAAATTCCACTATTTAATTCAATATTCAGGTCATTAGTTAAAAATTCGTCTTTCATAGTATAAAATTAATCGGCAAAAATTACGAAATTTTGAACGGTGCGGGTATAAAAGGGTGTAAGTATCACAATTCTTCGTAATAAAACATTTTTTTAGTTTTATATGAAGTTCAAATTTGTTTAATTTTCAACATTCCGGATTAGAAATTTTTTTATTTTCAGTATTTTTCATTTAAAATATCTACATTTTTAACGTTTTTTTTCCATAATAATTAAGTTTCATAGGTTTCTAGAATTTCATAAGCTTTAAATTCCAAACATTTGAATTAGTTTTCATTTGCAAATTGTCAAGTTTTAATCACTTCGTATCGAAAATAATTTAATTTAAAAAATTTTAAACTTGAAATTATTCAATTTCAAACTCTTCTAGTTTTTAACAATTGTCCTATTTTCAAAAGTTAAATATGAAATCATTCAATTTGTGGATTTTTTTGTTTAAAATAGAATTTTTCAATTTTAAATTCTTTTACTTAGAAATGATAACACGTTCAATAGAAAGGGTTTCAATTCTACCTGTCTAAATAGAAGAAGAATTTTGTTCGGGTACAAAATTTTGGCACTCAATGAAACCATAGTACTAATATCATAGGATTCTATAATGACTTCGCTATAGTATAATTCAGTATTTTGAATAAATGTATATAATATAGGATTGCAATTTTATTTTTGAAAATCAAAAAATTGTGTATATAAATATTTGTGCATATTATTATATATGCATAATAAACATAATTTAGCCTTCTAAAACAAAGTATAAATTATTTCATTCCACAAGAATTAAAAAATTTTCTTGATTTCCATACAACATTTTATTTGATGACAATTGAGTAATTAATTTTAATTGAAAATTAAATTTTAACTGCCAATTAGAACAATTCTAATTAGAAGTTGAAATTCAATTTTTAGTTAAAAAAATGTTGAGCAGAAATTAAATTTTAATTCTCAATTTGAAAATTTATAATCAGAAATTAAATTTTAATTGTAAATTCGAAAAATTTCAATTAGAAATTAAATCTGAATTCTCAATTAGAAAAAATTCAATTAGAAATTAAATTTCCATTCATTATTTAAAAAACTTGAATCGATAGTTGAACTTTAATTATTCAATTCCCAATGGACTAATTGCTATTTCTGCAATCCTGCTTTCAACAATCACAATGAAGTGAAAATTAAATTTTCCAAAGAAATATTATAGTTGAATAATTATATGATTATCAGCAGTAAAATTTCAGTTTTGTTTTTGCGTCTTTAATTTTAAATCAAAATGTATTGAATTTCTTGTTTTAATCAGAAGTTATGTCTGTGGAAATAAAATGTTTTATTCTGAATCAAATTCCATTAGAAATTATCAAAAATATGGTGTTTGGTAATAATTTTTCGAGTATTTTTCAATTACAAGTATTCTTCAAACATTGTATTGTCACATAGGTTAGCAAAAAATTTAAAGAAAAATTTAACCAAAGTAAAACCTTTGTACCGGGTCCCTGGTATTCACTGAGTTATAAATCACGATTCCAATCCAAAATTATAAAGTTTTGAATGGCTTTAAAAACAGATCAAATATTGAGACCACAAGCTTAATATGATTGTTTTATTTTTTGAAATCTTAAATTTCGAAATTTCATTTTCGTCAAATTCCGACTATTTTTTTCTCTTTTGGATCTTAAAAGATAGTTCATTTTTTTAATTAAAAAACATGAAGTTGACGAGGTTCGCAGGCATATATTCATTCATGAAAATAAGTTTTACGTGGATTATTTTAGGATTCTGTCTGTTATAGATTTATAGCTTTCCTAATATCACTCAGAATTTATGAATAAAAATCAATTGACTTATTATTTAACCTCAAAATGGTAACAATCAGCAATAAAATAGCAACGTATCTGAAAGTAGGCAACCGAATAATGTAGGAAAAGTCTGACATGGACGTAGCCATTCTCTAGGGGATAGGTGACCACGTTAGTTCCACGGGTTGACCACCAGGAGGCGCAGGATCCTCTCTCCCACTATCATCCGTAATTGGAGAGGGTATAAATAGGCAGATGAGAAGCGGAATGACCCAGACGATGGACTGAAGGCAACTGAAGTTCACAACCGGAACATCTCTCTGAGTGGCCACCTGGCCTCTCGCTGTGGAGGGAGAAGGACTCGTAGATTTAGATCTAGGTACGCTGTCCAGGCTCCAGAGAACCTTTCGCTGATCGTTCTTGGATACGCTGTACAGGCTCTAGACTTTTTACCTTGTATTTTATGGGTTCGCTGTACAGGCTCCAGACCTTTTACTTTGCAAAGTAATAATAGTTTCACTTATGTATTTCTCCCTTAATAAACTTATTGTAATTGCTATTAAACTTATATAAGAATTGGAAGTGGAATGTTTTCCTACCTACCTCAGGATGAACTCCCCAATAGGAAAATTATTTTATGTGAATCGATATTAGCGTATAACATGTTTCCTACAATAACATTCAGTTAGAAAATAAAACGGAACTTTATAATAATCATTTCGGAAAGGAAATGGGTTGGGCATTGACCAAAGATTAAAACCTGAGCAATCATAGCAAAATGACTTTTCATTATTATTTTATAATATTACAAGTTACATGTGACATTTTTAGAAGATGCGACGTCGGATCACGAAGAGTGCACATTTTTTTTTAATTCAATTAATCGTGTCGAGGGTTGCTGTTTAGACACTGCACTGTAAAATGCAAGCTGATTCTGCGTATGGGGCCTACTGGGGATTCCGTGATTTCTTGGTCGGTCAAGAATGTAATCGTGCCGCTTATTATGTTTATTTTTGCCCGTGCATTATATTGGCCACGACTTTTATATATATATATATTTCAGCAAAAAGGTGATTATTCTCCAATATTGCAAAGACTTCACCATCGAAAGTTGGTAACGCAATTTGTTCTTGGGTTGTCAGTGGCCTATAAACATGCCGTTTTTTGGATATTTTAAGTGAAGTATCTGGAGGAAAAGCGTATCTTCGAAGCACGAATACTCGGGCTGAATTTCCATGGGGAATAAGCCGAATAAATTGAAGTTGGCCCAGTGGATATCCAAGCACGTCGGTAAAGACATGCCCAGATAGTGAAGTTATGTGGCTGGCAGGAGGAGACCTTGACCGGATACGTATAGGAGGGTCGACAGGAGAAATATGTCTGGCAGGAGAATTTTTTTTGTCAGAAGGTGAACAAGATAAGCCGCCACGAGGAACACCAGGAATTGGGGCGCCATTCGGTAAACAGTCGAACTGCAAACTTAAGTCTGCGAGAAGAAACAAAGCATTAATTTTTTCAGGTACTTTGGTACATCATGAACTCCCAGTGGCAAAATGGACAAATTTTAATTGTGTATATTTTTGAAAGAATGTCATGCGCTTTTATCCACACATGCACTGAAATTCTGTGAAAACAGAAGAAAAATTTTGCAACCGACCGCAGGTGCCATAATATAGAAAAGATGCTGACAATAAGAATCCAGTTTGAGGTCATAAATAGAATTTGAATCTGGTTTCGCCAAATTTAGAAATGCAGGCGGTCGTATTTCACCTACAAAACCTGAATTTAAGCCGTCTTTGTTCGTAATTTATATCTATAAGTTTTAATGGGCGTGTAAATCATATACTGAACAAAGTTAAAAATCTTGAATGTGTGGGAGTACGAAATTTGGTATACTGATGTGTAATTATTACCGACTTGTGAGAAGTTATTTGGTTAGAGGTATTAAGTTTTACATACATCACATTTGACACATACTGCAATACTTCGAAATTAATTTATATTAGGTTCATTCTTATTTCGAACAAAATCAACTAGATCTTCGAAAAGAATAGCAATTGGTATAGAATAGGGATCACATGAGACAAGTAGCAACTTGCGAAAAGCTTGAGAACATTTTCAAAGTTATAGATATAATATAGTATTATATTTACCAATATAATTAAGAATGGCAATCAAGGTGAAGACAAGAATATAAACGATTCTCATTTTTTGCAATTAGAAGAAAAACTGATTCATACGTTGCTTAATAATATAGTGAACAGATCATCTACTGAATAATTTTGTCTCTCATCATAGTATAAATATTGTACTCGGATCGTTATTTCATAATCTCTCATAACAGCCTACAATTATTTGTCAATCTTATCGTTTTTATTTTTGATTGTTATCGCTCAAATGGTAAGATTTGAAAAAAATTGTCGATCAAAAATATTATTAGGTTTAGTCAAAATGAGGGGGCGGAAGTTTTTTCTTTGCTCGAAGGTAATCTTTTCTCAAGTTTATAACTGATGAAAAATTCATTTTAAAAATAAGTAAGAATTTTCTATCTAGCCTTGCAAAAAAATTCAACTGTACAGTTGAAAATTAACTTTTATACAAAAATTTATAATTATTGTTTGAAAAGTCGATCGCAGGCTCCAGATTTTTTTCACTTATGTTTTTGAATTTCTCTAAGTAAACTGGTACAGGCTCCAGACATAATATTCTTTTGAGGCATTTGAACGGTTCACGCTATCTCGGCTGCCAAAGAAACTATTTGAACTTAGATATATTTTTTCAAAAAACGTCGTTATAGTAATTGAGTATGAGTAAGTGAGTATTTATTGGTGACTATTGTATTGTTCAATTTGTCTTCACCTTTCTAGGTTCAAAATAATTTCACAGGGATTAAGACTAGGTTTAATAAAAATATCAAATATAAGAACTACTCCAACCTCAAGTTTTTTAAATGATAAAACGCAAGATTTTCTTTGAGATAGAAATATTCTGTATTTAAGTTATCATTTTTGAAATTTGAAAATTTTTAATTGAATATTGTTTTCTTCCTTAGCGTTCAATTTAAGAGTCTTCATATTTCTGTCTTACAGTTTGACTCTGTTTAGTTAGAATAGAAACTTACGGTTTCTAGTGCTGGAAAAGTTTCGAATAATTGGTGTTTTAAATCAAGCAATTTTCATTTCGTAATACTTGCGAGATATATGCAGAGAGCTGTCGTTGGAGACGTGGGCTTACGTGTCATTTATAATTTTAAACTGAATTGACGAATTATGAATCATTCACTGATGCTACATACTGATTGTAGTATTTAGGCACGGCTAGGTAAAGGTAGGTCTCTCCAGCGTCATGCTGTCTAATAAAGCTCATCATTTCGAGCTCAAGGTCCTTATGAGAATCGGTAATTCGTCATCGCTTCAGATGAACCTTAGAACACTTGTCCAAACCGAAGTCCATACCAATTACTTCAGTATACTCGTAACTCACGACGACACTTGAAGCACTATGAAGCTGGCTTGCACCAAATGCATGGAATTTCATGTCGGCTGATGATCTTGCTGCACCACAAAATGGAAAATCAATGGTTCTGAGGTCGGACTCCTCCCAGATATCCTCAATAAAGGAGGCATCAATTTCAGCCAGATCGTAGGGCTTAGGATAAATCTAGATGTTAATTTTCCTCCTTGTCGGAAAGTCGCTATCAGCCCTCAGGGCTTACCTGTTTTCCGCGATTGATCTCAATGTTGCTTCCCCTCCTCCGTTTGCGACTTGTTTATGCAGAGGTTGAAGGTACCCATGTTTCTTTAAAAATCTGTAAGTGCCTAAAATTTTGGATAATTTTTTCACTCAGCGTCATTCTTGGCTCGCTTCTGGCTAGAACAGCAAACTTTGCACTCATTTAGAACTGCCTACTTTACGTTGTTGTGTACAATGTACTATTCTGTAAGCTTTTTTGATTTTAGATTTCACAAATATCTCTTATCGTAATTTCTAGTTAACTTATATGCGAATTTTTCCGTTTGCAGATTTGATCCTAGAAACGTTACAGGGATCGTACTTTAGAGTTTGTATAGTAGAAATGTTGAATACAGCTAATTAATTATATCCACTGAATTTCGCTCTGTAGTATTGGAATGGTTTCCTATCTAGATTATAGTGGACTCCCCAATAGGAAGATTATTTTATGTACATCTTTATAAGTGTATAACAGGTTTCCTACAATATAATTTAATTAGAAAAGAAAACGGAACTTTATATTATTTTTTTTTTGAAAAGAAATGGGTGGGTTATTGAACAAAGATTAAAGCCTAAGAAACCATAGCAAAATGACTTTTTATTATTATTTTGTAATATTACAAGTAGCACGTAACATTTTTAGGATACGCGACGTCGGATCACAAAGAGTGTTACATTTCAGTTGCACTTTTTTTATAATTAAATTAATCGCGTCGCGGGTTTTGGTTCAAACACTGCACTGTAAAATAATAGCTGATTCTGCGTAATGTGCCTACTGGGGATTCCGCAATTTCACTTTCGGTCAAGAATGTAATCCTGCCGCTCAAAATGTTTATTTTTGTCCGTGCCCTTTGTTGACTACGAGTTCTATATTTATACATTCCAACAAAAAAACGATTATCCTCTAATATTGCAAAGACTTCATCATCGATTGTTGATAATACAATTTTTTCTTGGGTTGGCATGGGCCCATAAACATGATTTCCTACGAGTATTTTAAGTGTTGCATCTGGAGGAAAAGTGTATCTTCGAAGCACGAATACTCGGGATGAATTCACGTGCGGAGTAAGCCGAATAAATTCAAGTTCGTTAAGGCGATACCCAAGTACGTCAGAAAAAGGATGCCCAGATACTGAAGTTGTATGGCTGGCAGGAGGAGACCTGGAGCGGGCACGAATAGAAGGCTCAGCAGTTTGAAGATGCCTGGCAGGAGAATGTTGTTTGTCAGAAGATGAAGAAGATGAGCCGTCACGAGAAACACCAGGAATGGGGGAGCCATCCGGTAAACAGTCGAACTGTAAACTTAACTCTACAAGAAGAAAAAAAACATTCATATCTTCAGGTGTTTTTGCATATCATGAACTCCTAGTGGCAAAATTGAATAATTTTAACTTTGTATATTTCTTTACACAATGTAGTGCGCTTTCATGCACCCATGCACTGAAATTCGTAGGGAACAGAACAAAAATTTAGCAGCTGGTCGCAGGTGCCATAATATAGAAAACATGAGCGCACAGTAAGGATTCAGTTGACAATCAGAGATAGAATTCAAATCTGATTCGGCCAAGTTTATAGATGCATGCGGTCGCATTTTAACTACAAAACTTGAATTCAAGCCGTCTGTGGTTGTAATTCACATCTATAAGTTTGGATACGCATATAAATCATATAATAAACGAAATTAAAAATCACAAATGTTCCGGGAGTACGAAATTTGGTATAGTGATGCGGAATTATTATCTACCTGTAAAAAGTTATGCATTTACAAAGCATGTACGCGACTTTTTTTGCACGCTCATCCCGTTTAATTACTGAAAGCCAAGTTTTTGTGATAGCGTCTGTCTCTCTCTTGCAGATTTGTCGGCATGTTTCGGACTAAGGCAGATAAATTTCTGCTTCTGCTTTAACTCAATGTACTTTCTGGTTCTCAAATTCGCACAAAATCCAAATAATTGTTATTCGAATTCTATTTTTTATACCGCACACATACTGCAATTCTTCAGAATTAATTCAGATTAATAGTATTCTCATTTCGAACAAAATCGACTAGATCTTTGAAAATAACAGCAATTGGAGTAGAATTATAGATATATTATAGTATTATATTTACCAAAATAATTAGGAATGATCATCAAGGAGAAGACCAGAATATTAACGATTTCCATTTTTTTCAAAGAAAAGAAAAACTGATTGATACGTTGATCAAGAATATAATGAAGAGATCAACTACTGAATACTCTCGCCTATTATTAGAGTATGTATATTGTATCCGAATCGTTATCTCACATTTTATAACTATTTGACTAGTTTTTCTAGGATAATTATATTTATATTCCATGAGTCTACATTTCTTACTTATAACTATATTTATTTTTCAATCTTATCGTTTTTATTGTTCATAGTTATCGCAGAAATGATGAGATGTGAGAAAGTATGTCTATCAAGAATAGTATTAGGTTTAGGAAAAATGGAGGAAAAAGTTTCTTCTTCGCTCGAGGGTCACTTTTGCTCAACTT